>JAQGEQ010000280.1:0-11809 GCA_034620365.1 Pegea sp. RAD2-039
TTTTGTTATATTAGCTTTTTATATTACTGTTGAGTACGATTGCTGTTTAGATGATTCTATTTTTACTTCTAACGTAGTTAAGAATACGATTATACAAACTCAGAGACACAAATAAAGATATTTGCAAACCGCCCCAAATCCTCTAACGTATACTTAAAGAAGACTTAAATATTTTGTAAAAGCTTCAACAGTTTTAAACGAAAATTTGCTGACTTTTCATCTATTTAAACGTATCAAAAACAAGATCTTGAAACCTAAGGTGCTATCTATAGACCCAAATAGTATAGACTATATTATAGACCCAAATAAACCCAAATGGTCCGTCGGCATCCTGCGAATGGCATTTCTAGAAGAAAATTTAACCAATTACATGGAAGAGTGTGGGCCGAATTGGACAGACAAGAAAATGGGCAGCGCTTGTTAACAGTACCAAAGTTTTTTTGGCTTTATTGGAGCTTAGTGACTGTTAAGAAAGTTTCTTTTTGCTTTTTCTAGTATAGATTTCGATAAGATTCTATTTGATATTAGTTTGTATATTAGACTGTGCATTTAGTTTTTTCACTGTAACAAAGTTATTTTTTGCATGAAAAAGATGGATTTGCTATTTAAACCTAAAGTGCTGTCTATAGACCCGAATAGCCCTTCAGCAGGCAAAGAGTGGTGTCACTGGAAAAAAACTTTTACCAATTTTCTTAATAAGTTTATGTCAGATGAAAATGATGAAGACAAATTAAATATACTTGTTAATTATTCAACTCCAGACGTGTATGAATATTTTAAGAGCTGCCAGACTTATTTAGAAGCTGAAGCGACGCTGGAACGGATATTTGTAAAGAAATCAAATGAAATATTTGCGCGTCATCTGCTACGTACAGAGAAGCAGAAGGCAAATCAATCTCTAGAACAATTTTGGTTCACTTTGGTACGTCTAGCTAATCAATCACAAACAGCGACAGGAGAGATATGAGCGTTTTCCCAAGAATAGTGATTTCCCTAGAAGTGGTTTCAACCACAGCGGAACAACAAACTTTATAGCGCTAGAACTTTCTTCCTATCCTTTTTATTGTTGCATTTCGAGTTGTCCTTTTACTCAGAATGCAAAAGAGATCAAATAAAACCTGATTAGGAGATTTTGAAACTTTTGATGGATCTTCAGCCACTTTTAAATTCAAGGCGTTGCAGAGAGCGCAGGGACTGTTTTTGGCTTATAAAGATGATGTAAATTTGGGGATAAGGTCTATTAATTTTCCATGAGAGAAGATAGAGGTGGGTTTGATATGAAATGTGAACCAGGGTGGAGATAGATTGGACGAAGCTAGAATAGATGCTAAAGGTCAGTATTCAACTATTCAAGTCAGTAAACAAGATGATGATAGTGTAAAAAAGGTTGAAGGTTAACCCGATGTAAGCGCGAGTCCGCTATCCGGATGGCATGAATCCAACAGTTTCTTAGATACTTAATGCTTATGGATTTTGATGTTCATTCACGACGGGGCAATAAAGAGGATAGTCCCCGACGAGATTCACCAAGTGATATAGAGGAGAATCCTGATGACTAGAGAGGAAGACGATGAAGAGAGGGAAGAATCTAGTATGCGTGCTTCTAATAAGAAAAGGACGACGAACGTTGATGGTTTGGTTACCAGGAGTAACGCAATCCCAAAGAGCGATAAAAACGGCTGTGTGGAGGTTGGGTGGTCCACCAGATCATTTAAAGATGAACCTTCAAAGCGCTACGGTTGGGACTAATTGTCGTTGAAAACATGTTAAGCGTCGTTGAAAGCTCGTAGTTGGAGCTCGTTTGTCACTCTACTCGAATATATGGCTATTTGCGACCAAAATGGGCCAAAAAAAGCCCTGAATTACTTTCAATAAGGCTCTATCTAAAGAGTTATTATCATTACAGGTTGAAACTCAGCACAAAAAAGTCCAAAAGTTGACAAAATACTAATGGACTAACCAACTAAGCTTTTTAGGAATTGAAGATAATTTGTTTTGGATTAAATTAAAAATGACAAAATTGTAAAAAGTCGAAATAGTTCATTAAACTGAGGCTAATATACAAAACTATAAGAATAGTGACGTAATAATCATACCATCAACTCTTCATTGACTTGTTAATTTCATTTTACAATTTATTGATCGGAAGTTATTTCAAAGTGATTTATTTTCAAACTTTTTTCTTATTACGATTATAACTGAATTTATAATTGTTTATTTTCTGCTATTTCTCCAACTACATCTTCTCAATAAGAAGAACAATGGCTAAAGCAAAAATTTTGCAAAATAAAAAAGCAAAATTGAACTATGCATCTGTAGTTCGTAGATGGAGACGAAACAAACGTAACCAAAAGATAAAGTTGCTGAAACAGGTACTAACACTTAATAATCAATTAAAATATTTCAAAATCTACTTTTACATCAAAGATATTTTGTTTACAAAACTTTTTCTGACAGTTTATAAAAATAGCAAAAACTAAAAAAGCGAAACCTTTGGCGAAGAACTCAACTTCATGGTCGACTGTATTGAGCGAGTTGACGCAAAGCAACTCAAAAAAAGCTCCTATTAAGAAGAAGAAACAATCTAAAAAGGTACAAATAACTGAATTATTCTAATTTAAACAATCAAAAATTAGTTAATCGTTCATCCACTCCAATTCTTTCAAACTCTTCTGAGTTTTTAATTTAAATGAGTTTACAGAAGGGTTTGTATGAGTCTGCAAACACACTTGCTATTTAAATTAGTCAGTTCAATCACATTTAAAATTTGTATTAATATTTATTATAAATTTTAAGTGCACCCATAAACACCAGACTACAACGTTGTTATAAATAGGATGAATTTTTGTATTGTTTATCATGTATAAAATTATTGATTTAATTATTTTTTGGAGAACTGACAAAGTCAGTTTGATTTTAGTCAAAATTTCTCATCTTTTTGTAACAGAAAGAAGTTCTGATAAGTTGTTCGTCGGATTTAAATATTTGATTAATATTTAAATTTACTTGACGCTGTCGTGAGCAAACTAATATGTAGAAGAAATCATTTGTTTAAATTCTTCTGTATTTTCAACTCCAATGAGTTTGCAGGATGGTTTGCAATATTCTGCAAGCACAGTTGCTATTTAAATTAGCCAGTTTAATCACATTTAAAATTTGAATTATTATTGTATTTTTATTTATTATATATATTCAGTTTACAACTACGCAGCTTAGATTGAAATCAGTTAAAATCAAATAAATAAGTTGATATAGCTTAGCTAGATATAGAAGCGTTTAACCCTGAAAAAAATATTTGTTTTTAAGTTAAGTTGAAACTAATTAATATTTTTCTTATACAGCAAAAAAAGAATGGTAAAAATCTGACAGTAAACAGAAATCCACAAAAAAAAGAAGATCAAAATGAAACGAGCAGTTTGTGTTCTTGGATTACATTGAAGAGTCAAAAAGAAGCAACAACCTCACCCAATTTGACTCTTCAACTAAACAAGTCACAACTGAGGATGATTGAAGAAATTAAACAGAATTGTGGAGTTTCAAGGTTTGTAACTAAAGAAAAAAGCGATGAAGCTATTGAACCAAGCTCTGGTGGTAATAGTGTTTCAAAAAAAGGACAAGAAGGTAGTTTGTTGATTAAAAATGAAAGCATGAAGAAGAAAGACATTAATGTAGAAATAAAGAAGAAGAATAAACGTAAATCTACTGTCGAAAAAACTGATGTTTCCACAAAGAAACTGCGACTAGATGCAAATCAAAACTTGTCGAAGAAGTCTTCTTCAAAAACTTCAGAAGTGAAGAATAAGCAAAAACCAAGTGACAAAAGTTCTTCAAAACGAAAAAGAAGTAGTTTTGAAGTAAGATCAAGTAAAAGTGGATCTTTCTTCACTAACCCTTCTTCGGTGTCATCTGTGTCGATTTTTGCTCAAGAAGAATTTGACTTTTCAATGTACCATGTACTGTGTCAAACTTCTGAAGAAGAACTAAAAGCTCGTGAAGAACGGACTGAAAAGTATGTTGCTGAGCAGGCCTTGATAATTGAACAAGGTCTTGATCAGGAGAACGAATTGAATATTTTATATTCAAATATTGGTGAAGTTCGAGTTGAGGGTGAAAGTCAAAAGCAAGGAAAAATGCGAAAAGTCCAGAAGCCATCTGAAGGGAAGCCAAAAACGTCTTTCTGGAGATGGCTTCTGAAGAAATTTTACGGAAAGTAACTGGTGCATAGATATAAACTGTTTTCGAGTCAGTTTGTAAAAGTGTGTAGATACTGTTGTAAATAAAACGAAAAAATCAAACTTTGTATTTCCATTCATTTTAAATAAACATTCTCAAAACTGTCAAGAAGTTATATCTTGATAGTAATTGTTTGGAGCTTTAAATAGTGCGTATCGTTAATATATTTATTGTTATGTGAGTCGCCTTATTTATTTGAATCTCTGTATAAAGAGTCGTTTTTTATTCATATCCTATTATTCGATGGCAATGTTGATAAGAAAGTTACAGTAACGCCTTTAATCGAATCTATAAAAGAGTACGGCTGAATAAACAGCTCAAACCTGAAACAAATACAAAGAATTACCGTTCTGGTCAAACTTTTGTATGAATCGTGGAACAATTGTTTCTAACAGCTGCACAGCCATCAGCTAATTCACCTAAACATTAAAACTATCCCCACAAAACCTTGTTTGGTTCATATTTCTGGAATGGAGAATAAGTGTTTATAAAAATTGTATTTAATGGCGCTTCTCACCTGGCTGTAGAAACAGGGTTGCTCCAAGAACGAGTAAAACCCTTGTTGAAACAGTTAGTTGTGTCTTAACTTGTAGAGGATTGTGCAACATGGACACAATCAACATCGCATCAAGATCTTAATCATGCACCTGATACTGCTGAGTTTCAGATTTAGTCACAAACAAGATGCTAGAGGGACCAATCTGCACCCTATCTTTCTTAGTGTATCATTTGTATATTCTTCGCAAGGATTACCAATATTTAGTTGTTTCTTAATTTTTTTCTATTTGTCGTTTTATTTTGAAATTCTTATTTACATTCAAAGTACTTTTTATATCAATAACATTTTTTGAGTTAAAACATGGTGAATAAATCAACTATAGTTTTGTTTAGACCCATAAATTTAAAACTGATGCCTAAAAAAGGTTTTTTGCAGAATAATTTATTAGTTATTGTTTCAAACTTAAAGAAATATTTTAACATTTAAAATGTTCAACTTTTTCTTAAAATACATCAAAACCTAATTAGGATTATAATTAGCAGTTAAACTGTTGATTGCAGTCAACAGTTGGTATATTTCATGGTCATAGTTTTTATAGTATGAGTTTTTATATGACAAAAGCTACAAAACGAAACCTTAGTAATCTATTAAATCTATACTTTGAATCCATACTTCATCAAATTACTCGATTGATTGAACTAGTATATTTTAAATATTTTCAATATGTTCAAACCAATATATTTATTAAGTTATTTTATAAAACTCTACCTTACTACTTGAATTGATAGAATAATTCTTCTAATATTATGATATTCAGTTTATTGTGAAATGAACATATTTTGTGTAAGACAAAAAGAAAAGAAAGACATTTTTTGAACCAAAACTTAAAACAATTTACTATAAAAATCACTGTAGATTATATCACAGGCAAGCATAATTCTTTTCTAATAGAAAATATTGTTATGAACAGATATTGTTAAATTAGCTAAGAATATTTCATCTATCAAACTACATATAAATAACAACTCCATAATAGTACTATAAGAACATAAATAAAATGACCATTATCAGAAAGTTTACATATAAGCAGCTATTCAATATATTTTTAAGACAAATCAAGGAGTAGCTGGAACTACAATTCCTTCACAGCTTCCAAAACCAATTCTAAAGTTATCATTCTTACAATAACCATTGATAATAACCTTATCCCCATCTTTTATAAACTTTCTTTTATTGCCACCACCTAGATCAATTTCTTTTGTACCTTTCCATGATAATTCCAACATACTTCCAAATGAATCTGGTTCTATACCACTAATAGTACCAGATGCATACATATCGCCAGTCTGTGAGTTACAACCAGCAACTGTATGATGAGCTAGCTGTTGTTTGATTGTCCAATACATGTAACTAAAGTTAGACTTACAAACCACAGATGGTTTCTCCATTGAATCATCTTGAATGCTTACAGATAGATTTATATCAAAGTTATAATCATCTTTATGCTTCAAATAAGGAAGAACATCAACATCTTGTTTCATATTTTCCACGATAAATGGTTCTAATGCTTGCATTGTAACAACCCACGGGGATATAGTAGTGCCAAAACTTTTCCCTAAAAATGGTCCCAAAGGAATATACTCCCATTTTTGTATGTCTCTTGCAGACCAGTCATTCACCAAAACCATTCCAAAGATATGATCACCAGCATTTGAGCATTCAATTCTGTCTCCAAGTTTGTTGCCAACGCCAACAAAAAATCCCATTTCTAATTCAAAATCAAGCAGTCTACAAGGTCCATAAGTTGGTGTTGTTTCCGTGTCTAACTTTCTCTGTCCACAAGGTCGTTTAATTGGCGTGCCGCTGACCACAACAGACGAAGCCCTACCATGGTAACCAACTGGAAGATGCTTCCAGTTTGGCATCAATGCATTATCTTTACCTCTAAACATTGTACCAACATTTGTAGCGTGATGAATAGATGAGTAGAAATCAGTATAATCACCAATTTTAACAGGAAGATGCATTACAGCTTCTGATTGTGGAACAAATACTTTATTGCGGAGTTCTTCATCCTGAAGAGTTTGGTTATCAAATTTGAGTAACTTTTGGATTACTTCGCGAGCTTCTTTCCAAGCATCTTTACCGAGTTCCATGAAAGCATTTAAAGTTGTTGAATCAAAAACATGCTGGTTAGTTGATAAATGTGGACCAGTGAACAAATGTGAGATTGATTTTAAAGAAAGAATTTGATCTCCAATTGCAACACCAATTTGATGGGTAGAACAATCTGATGTAGAGAAGACACCATAAGGAAGATTATGGATAGAAAAATCACAATCCTCAGGAACAGGAATAAAAGACTTCATAACTTTGTTGCTTCTACAAACAAAAATGGCTATTTATATATTTTGAATTTATAATAATGTAATAAATATAATTATAAAATAGAATTAAAGAAATAAATTTAAATAATAAAAGATTATATAAAGAAAACTGACTTTATAGCTTATCAGTTTATAAAAATATTTTCTTACAATTAAAATTAAATACTTTTTTACTTCTAAACTTTATTTTAAACTTTATCAGATTTATATTTATGGAAAGCAAAAAAAAAATCATAATATAAAAAAAATTATAAACACAGTATATAAATCAAATTAGAAAAATAATAAATATATAATAAAAACAGTTTTATTTATAAAAATAGGAAAATAAATTAATAAACTTGTTGGATATTTAATAAAGACTGCAAACTGTTCAAGATTAATAAACTTAAAAAATGTTTACTTTAAATTTGTCAAAGTATTATCTACAAATGAGAAAATGCCAAAAAAGCACACATTCAAATTTAATGAAGCAATTAAACCTTTCCTCAGTAAACATGAAAAAAACGAAACTATTACAAATGACAAGGCACCTTCCTAAAACATTAAGCCAGGCTGACGTATAGATTAGATCAACAACAAATTCTTAGCCAATCAGAAAATTATTAAAGTAGGTGTGTCAAATGAAGTTGGCCAATAAATATGTCTAATTAACTAGGTGAATATCAATAACGTGTTTAATCAAAGGCAAACTAGTTAAATTAATATCTGTATTTTTAGACGCAAATTTGTAGCTTTTGATTTTTTTCCTGCTTCTATAAACAACCTTTATATACGTGAAAAGTTCTGAATGTTTCAAAAAGGATAATTCATATTTGTTTCATTAATGAGAAAAATTAGGTTATAACACCATAATGCTTTTGTGTTTTTGCCTTATAACCGAATAAGATTATGTCACAGTCTTTACGGGACTTCCCGATAACTTTACAGAGTTTACAAAAAACAAACCCGAACGAGAAATAAAAAAGCAAGCTCATTACGTTTGGTAATTTTAGTTTTACTTAGATTTAGATTAAGTTACAGCTCTATTACTTAATTATTATCATTTCACCATTATTTTTATAATTAAAACCTTTTTTTCATCAGAAGTAATTATACGATAACTTCCAAAGCTTATAAAATGAATTTAGAACATTTTAATTAAGATATTATTCTCAACAGAATAATTTTAATTTTATTTCATAATTATGATAACTATTAAGGATTCTAATGAAAGTAACTTCGTGAAAATAAAAAAAAATAATCTAAGCTTTAATAAAATGAATAAAAATTCGAAGTTAGATTTTTTCATTTTATTTATAACAGTATCTACACACTTTCACAAACTGATTCGAAAACAGTTTACATCTATGCATCAATTACTTTCCGTAAAATTTATTTAGAAGCCATCTCCAGAAAGACACTTTTGGCTTCTCTTCAGATGGCTTCTGGACATTTCGTATTATTTTTGCTTTTGACTTTCACCCTCAATTAGAACTTCACCAATATTTGAATACAAAATATTCAGCTCTTTAAAAAATATTTCTTACAAAAATATGCTTGGCTCGTAGTCTTGTTTTAATTTTCGGACAAACTTGGTCTGCTAGCATGATAGATTTGTCGTTTAATAATTAATTTATAAGCTATAACGATAATTACATTTGAATATTAGTTAGGGTTGACTAAAGGCAGTTGTGGTCACAGTAGGCCTTGAAATTTGTCAATAAATAAATGTGTACGTTTTATCACACTTTTAAAACTTCGTTTATAATTTAAGCAATATGTGGTTGCTGTCAGGTGCTGCTATCATTTCTGCTTGGCTAAGGTGACTCATACAGAAAATTCTGGACGACTATGAGTAGAATCATGATTAATAAATGTCACCTTTCACTACTATAGGACTATTTGAGATGTATATCGACTCACATGATACTCTCATATATGCGCATTGGCTTTGATTGTAGTAAATAGTAGCGTGTGCTAAAATGTACCCATTAACATATACCTTTAACAAGTCACAATTATTGGTTAATAAAACAAAAAAGATTAATCGTAAGTTTTGAGATGAATGTTTTTGAAAACTCGATTTAGCAATATTCAAGATTTTAACAGTTTCAAAAATATAAACCAATAAGTTACTGTATTCGTGTAGAAATCATACATTAAGAAAAAGTTAAAATGAGATTCTGATTAGGAGTTTTTTGATTTAATTAAAACTTTTTCTGTAAAATTTTCAAAAAATAATTGGCAAACACCAAGTATCCTTCTGTAAGATACCACAAAAACTTTACATTAACTTATTATAATACTATCTTTTTCACCTTATTAGTTTTTGTTTAGCAATTACTAAATATATTTTTGGTAAAGATTTAATTTAATAGTTCATAGTAACTTTTGAAAAGAACGACTATTATAGTAATTGTAGGAACAATTTCATGATAAGAATTTCCTTAAATGTTTCAATTTAATGATTTTGCCAATTTCTAATCAAACTTTTTTTAAACCTTACACTAAAGTTTGAGATCAGTTTGGAATTGAGCCTATAAGAGTCAAGATGACTTCATCTATATAAAATTGTAATAATCTGTTTCAAAAATCAGTATTTGACTTTCTAAACGTAAAAAAAACTCATTGCTATTTTATTCACGATGTTATAGATGGTCTAAAAAAACTCTAAAAAACGAAATAAAACAACTAATAAACTAAGAAAAAATAAATTGCTTCAAAATATTTGGAATCATTCTTAATAGGCAAGCCATTATTCGTTGGCTAGTTATGATATAAAAAAATCGAAGTTAAAGCAGCGGTATTTATGATGATGTTTTGGTAGTTAGATGACAAAGACTTTGATAGCGAGCAATTTATAGGTGGAATTGGCTTTTAGGGTTTCACTATCACAAAAAAATTAATTAAAAAAGCAGCAATTCTTCTTCATAGTCCAGGAAAAAAGTATAAAAGTTTACTAAAAGTGTGGCGAGACTCTGACATTGCCTTGCATCTATTCAAATCAGAAATTGTCAGTAAAGATCAACAAAATTTACCATCTACCTGTGGTATTCTCTTCTACCAGGGTTTTGCCCTTCTTTTTTCATTACCAATCGATTGACATCTGTCATAATCTCGAGAAAATGTCGATCGTGAGCATGACGAGCCATCACCTAAGTCCAACGCCTCAACTAGCAAATGGGGTGGTAATAAAACGGTGACTTACTCTCACAAATGCTTGAATAAACCAGCTTCCTTTAACAGTATTTCTCATCGCTGAAAACCCACTAACTGTTCCATAACCGACAAAGTAATCCGAATTACAGGGCAACTTGTTTCGTGGTGAAAGTTTGAAGCTATTAAAACTTAAACCTTGGGTGAGATCGGACTCAGGAGGAACTACTGGATGAGAGTAAAGAGCAGTAGATGATCTGTTATCACCTCTTCCATCTATTTCATCAGTTCCTTTATCAGGATTTCTACCCCGGCATGCTTGGATTAGAAAGATCTATAAATTTGATCCATAAACTTCAATTAAAAAAAGTCACAAGAAATCTAAACCTTGGGTTTGTTTTGTAGTCCAGGACAATTGACATTATTAAAAACACTCAGCATTTGTTCGATGTTGATGGGAAGTCCTTCTTGAGAGTAGAAGACTCCCTCTGCTCCATGGCTCATTACAATCAAGAACATACAATCGCTAGTCTCATGCTCCACCATCCTCGAAAATGCCTACCAACAGAAATAATTAATTCTTGAACTCAGAGAATGTTTTTACAAAAAGTTAAAACTGATTGAGAAGTTGTTTATAAATTGAACTTACGAATAAAGTAGACCAAATTCCTCTTTCACTTGTATCAACCAGTTGATGACAAACAAATTTAAGCTGATTTAAAACACATTTCAGTCTTTCCACATCAACTTCTCCACCCTAAATATTGAAGAATTAGTTTACAAACCAAAACTGGAATCTTTCTTAAGATTTGTTACTTCTCTGTTAGTTAGTCCTGAATCTTGAGTAAATTGTTCAATAGAAATCAAAAGAGCATGACCACGAGGACTAGAGATCATTTTATAACTATTCCTTCTTTTTTCAGTTTTCATCTGCAAGAAAATTTTTAATGATAAATAAAATATAAAAACAACAACTTTTAGATTTAATTAAAAACAATTTTCAATTCCCAACAAGTTTTATAATTTTTAATATAAAATATTTTTTCAATTAGTTTTAAAAAGCTTTTTGTAAGGAGTATACTCTTCAAAGGATATTCAAATAGTTTATTATTATTATTAGTTATTCAAATTGTCAATAGTTATATAAACACACAACCATTATAAGAAATATAAATTGACAAAAGTTTTCTAGAAACCTGTGGGTCTGAAAACTGAATCATAAGGTCTTCAACAGCAGGTCCATCGACAACATCTTTCATTTGCAACTCATATTCTTCTTCTTCTTCATCTTCCTGATCTTCTTGTTCTTTATATTTTCTGTTCACACTGGATTGATAAATTGGTGAATTTGAGAATATATGGTTTGTTAGAGACAAAACACTTTTTTGGGATTTTAATTCAAATTCTGGGATATTATTGATTTCATTTTTTTGATATAAATCACTTTTTGCATCTGTGCAGTGATTGCCTAATAATTTATCATTTGTTTGTGTTGTAATACATCCTTTGCAGTGTTTTATTGATTTTGTTGATAATATTTTTTGTCCAGATA
>JAQGEQ010000098.1:0-19839 GCA_034620365.1 Pegea sp. RAD2-039
TAATCAGAAATATGAAGATAAGCCCTTCGAATGTACAAGATGTAATAAACGATTCTCACAATCGTGTAATCTGGCTACGCATATGCGAATACATTCTGGCGAGAAGCCTTTTCGATGCAAAACTTGTGGTGAAAGGTTTACACAAGTCTGGTAATATGACAAAAATTGTAAAAGTAAAATAGATGACCCTATCTTCAAGCAAATAACTGAAAGCAGACCGTAGTTGAATGCTCTTGTTCCTGGTCTTAGTGGGATCGCCGAAGAAACCTAAAACAAATGCAATCGTTAAGAACTACAGATCTTGATCTACCTAAAAGATGCAGCTTTGGAAGTTTAAAAGAAATATCAGTTTCAGACAAGCTGAATTCAATGATTTCTGATTGGATATATAAGATTCATGTATGATATGGATCACCTGTGACATCATATTTCGTTAAAATGAAGTCTTAGCTTACTTTCAATTAGCATGTAAGCTTGGAGATCTTTGAGGACCTTGGTGGGATCTTCATAGCAAGTATCTTTAATTAAATCACAGTTTTCTAGTTTTATGGAAATAAAACTTGCTTTTATCAAATGGCAACGTACCTGGAGTAATCACAATTTTATACTCACAAGTCGACAACTTTATAGTTTCTAGATACTTACGTCTTAATTAACTTATTTAAGCTTTTGGGTTTACTCCAAGCAATTAAGCAATGCTGTCTTGAAACAACCACATGAAGCTCATATTTAGAAATCATTTTCGAAATTACAGACTCTGTAATTTGAAATCTTCAGTTTGTGAAATCTTGTAAATATTATGATTATTATTAGTATTTTTTTTGTGTAAATATAATCTACAAGATTATAAAAATACTTTTGGGTTTACCCGATTTATAATAACTTCTCCAGAATGTGCTTCTCTAAATCCACCTTAATAATTTTATATATAATTTCTGTCTTTATGTATTCAGTTGCTTTACAACTGAAGTTGAATCTTGAATTTAACTCACCACGGAACACAGTCCACAACTTCAAAATAAGTAGCTTCAAAACAAGGGGAAGCTGCAGCTAATATTGCTTTGTGACAATTGAAACTTCTTTCCAAACCATCCAAATTTACTTTTATGGTAACATCACAAAAATTTAGAAAAATGTGCTTCTTTAAATCCACCTTTTTTTCATTAATTTGTATTTCTTTTTTGTAAATATAATTTAGAAGATGAGAAAATACTTTGGGTTTACCCAATTTATAGTAACTTCTCCATAATCTACTTGTTAAAATCCACCTTCAAGCAGAAGTTAAACCGTTTTAATATTACCAACATTTTCATTTCTAAATTCCAAAATTTTCCTTTTATTAACATTCTATGTAATTATTCACTGTCATCTGCTTCCTACCGCAATGCCACGTGTTACGTCTTTTCTTCCTATATTTCTAACTTTACAGATATTATTTGTTTTACCGAAAGGTGCTCTTTTCAGGCACTCTTTGCATTTTTTGAATCAAATAAATTAAAATCAATGAATTATTAAAAGCATTAGTACTTATTTCAGTTATCAAGTTGCTAGATAAGTAAAAAAACAAAATTAAAGTTTGGCTAATCAATTGAGTAATTCTGAAATCACTCTAAAACAGACTAAAAATATAATAAATTCATGATAAATATAATATCTTTCTAGATGCAACATAGTTAATATATATATAAATAATTAATAAGTTAATAAATATAATTTCTTTATTTTGAATAATAGATCTAATTTGTGAGAATGTGTGTTAGCGAGAGGTGCTCTCTTTAGGCACCCTCCTTCACATTTATTGTAATAAATAAAAAGTAAATACAGAATAATTTTATTTATAACACAATTTTAGGTCCATGCACAAAAGTTGTTATAATATTATTTAGTTTAAAAAGTCAAAAAGAATCTATTGATTTGGCCAAGATAAATATTAAATAATTACAAAATAAAACATTATCAACTTGAATGAAGTAGAAAATACTTGTTGCAGCTGCTTATTCTTAATGTTTAGTTAGTTAAAAAAACTATTATACAGTTTTAACATTTAATTAATTTCTACTTGTATTTTTAACAACTATATTGACGAAAATCTTAAAAGACAATTAAATCTTATAATTTTTAAATTGTTCTGAACTGCAAAAAGAAATTTGAACCAAACCCTTACAACTAAATCAGTATTAGCAGAGGTGTTTAACAAGTAATAAGTTCAAATTTAACTCACAACTAAAACTCTTTGTCCAGATAAGATTTCAATTAGACTAAAATATTTAGATTCATAGATTGTCAAGTAAAATTATTATGCCTAAATTGGGTACAAATCGGATAGAATTTAAATTTATGACTTGAGTAGAAACTTAAATAAAAAGTTTACCCTCAAAATAAGTTAATTTTTAGTATAGATCCATTTTACTTTGACGAAATAAAATTAACTAAATCTAAGTTTATATGTCTTACAATAAAACAATTTTGTAGATACAAAAGTTTAACTCTTGTAACTATTAAATCAAAATTCATCAGAAATGTTCTGTAAATAAACCAAATATGCATGTAGACACCAAGGGTTGTTCTTTGTTTGATTAATTTTCACATAAATACTGTTTTAATATATAATATTTAGTGGCTTGTAAACAGTAATAAAATAATAGAGTCACGAAATGGATAAATTAACAATTGTAAAGCTTTGTGAAAATTAAATTAATAATGATTAAAATAGTATTATTACTCGGGACTTATACAAGTTTTTACTTGTGCAATATTTGTGTCTTGTGATATTGTTTAAGCAGCAATAAGATTTCGTTAAAAAAAAGCTTTACGTTTGGTGTAAACTAAAGGGAAAAATGGTCGTTTTAAAGTTTGGTAAAATTAATAGCTATAATGTGTGAAACTTGTTGGATATTTTCTACATTCAACATTTTGTTACACAAATCTTGAGAATATTAATCAAGTGTGGCTAGTTGAACTTTTAGATAGTTGGAAAAATAAATAATTAATTAAAATCTAAACTATTCGTAATCTCTTTAATTTTTACTTTGATCACTTACCTACGTCAACTTTACATTTAGTTGAAACTTTATATTAAAATAAAAACACGTAGTAAGCAACTTAATGACCTTTCCAGAACAATATTAATCAGCAACATAATTTAGTTGTCGATGAGGAGATATTTGAAATTATAATTTGTTAATAGTAACACATCAGCAGTTAATATATGATCAGCAACACCTTATCTACTATTTGCAATCATCTGGTGCTTTAAAATTAGTATTTCTTTTATATTTTTAGTAGGCGAAGCGCAAAAATACATTTGTGCAACCTTTTCAACGTCGCTTCAGCTTCTGCATAAGTCTGACAGCTGCCAATTTTCTCTTGAATGTCCAGTTCGACCCGCACTCTTCCTTAGTAATTATAAAAGTGTACTTCAGTAAGGCTATATGCTGCATGCAGATAGGTATTAGGTTTATACAAAACTGATTTTGGGTTTATGCAAAGGTTCCTTGGTTTCAACAGTGTATCCATTTTTCTTCTTATTTAATACAAACTTTTTTACAGTAAACAATTAATATGCTTATTCAAATAGAATCTTTTTCAAACCCCACTATATATGGCAAACAGATATACTATCTTAACCGTTACTAAGCTCCAATAACGCAAAAACAACTGGCAACAATTTGCTGAAGAAATAAATTATGCAAATTAGAATGAGTTGCAAATCCTTATATCAGCCTTTAATCAAGTTATAAGAAGACTAACAAAATGTCACCGGTTTATAAGATCTATAAAAATATAACAATTTTGTCAGCAGCAAAATAATTTACTGTTATACCACACTCTTTAAAAAACAACTAAATATTAGTTCTAAATTACTATGATCTTAAAGATTAATATACTCATACTCAGTTGATTTACGATTTAAACTTTGATTATCAGCTCTAAATCAACTGATAATATCTTCATTGACCACAAAGCTTTTACTTTTTGTAAAAATATAAAACACTTAATCTTATTTCATTTCAAAATATTTAATTTTTATTAATAATCAGTTTAGACAAACTTTTAAGACCATAACTGTAAAAATTTGTTTGTTTGTTTGTTTGTTTGTTTGTTTGTATTGCCGTACAAGGAGAAATTTTCATTAGTTTTATTATGAATCAAAGTTATTGCAATTTAGTGAAAATTTAACTGAGTGACTCTATGAAACATTCAAAATTGTTTTTCAACATTTCTGATATTCACAAATATTCTATCATTAGCTGCCATGCTTTTAATTTGATCACTTTAAGATTCAATTTCAAAGTTTTCTTGTCACATTTCTAAGAATTTCAACCAGCATGTATCTTAAAAACGCAACATAATTAACTACAGAAGAAAAGCAAGCAACTGGCAAAGTGTCACATGACCATTTAATGTATATATTACAAATTTGTCTTTTTTCTCTGACTTCCACCCGTATAATTTTGTTATTTATTACCTTTGAGAATTAAGAAATACCCCGTTTTTTAAATCTTCTAAATTGCCCCAACTCTTGGGTGATTTTCACTGACCCAATAGTGATTGGACAAACAGAGCCCATCTTATTTCCTAAACCCATCACATGTCTGTTTTTAAATCACTCAAAATAATACATTTGAGTTGTTTATCTGAAGTATAAGCTATTTGCAAACTCTATCTGTATAGTATAATAACAAAAATAAATTAATTGATTTAACTTGCTGTCAAAACCTGAACTTATATAACAAGTAGAAATGAATTCTACAAAGAAACTTTGGTATATACTTAAATATGTTTAATATCAGTTACATACAAGTATGTAAGATAAAGTTTTTATATAGTTTAAACATTTTTTTGATTTAATTAATTTTATTTCTTTAAAGTTTTGAGTGTTATCAATTTTCAAAAGTTTTCTATAAAACAAAATAAAACTTGATACTTACAGCCACAGATTAACATAAGATTTTTGTAAAATTAAATCATATTTATTAAATAGAAATAATTTAATGGCTTAAATATAAGTGTATTTAATAAGGTTGATTATATTTTTGTTAAAAATTCGCCTTGCAAAACGAAAAACTATCTACATTTGAAAACAAGAATTAATTTCATGTAACTTTGATTAAATGAGCTTAATTTTCAAAAATCAAAATTAGTGGTTTTCAGATGAGTTTAAATTTGACCTTTTTAATGTTTTATGTTGACGGTGAGGTAATTGTTTCAAAAAAGATGCTAATATTCTAATTTTGTCAAATTATTTTATTTCTTAATTTATATAATTTGCTATTTGCTCACATCTCCATTAAAAAGGTTTACAGAAGCTAGATTTTTAGGAAATATGAGCATAGTGATGTCATAATGCTAGTTTTTAGTTGATGGGTCAATATAACAATTATTATCAAATATTTTTCACTTGATTTAATGAGCTAACTGCGTTCTTTGTATAAAGCCGAAATTCAAGTTATTATGGAAAAAACTATTGAAGTAATTTAGTTTTTTTAACCTATTATAGTTTTAATCTTTAAAACTGTTTTAAGTAAGACTTTTTAATTGTATTTTGTAATAAAAAGATTAGTTTTGAAGTGTAAGAGTTGCTTAAACTTACGTAGTAAAAACCAGTTTCTGGTGCGCTGCCGTCAATTGTGCTTCAGAATTTTCGGTGCCAAAAAGTTGTTTTACATCAAATAATATTATTTTCTACCAAAGTTTCATTTATTTATTGATTATTAAGCTGCATACTTAATTAAATTGTTAAAGTAATGTCATCTAATTAAGTTTTATACTACAGCTGAAATAAGACCATAACTTTCTTTAGTTTGGAATTAATAGTAAAAAGTAGAACATAATAGTTGTTATTGTTTCCTAAATTTATAATTCGTTATTATATTAGTGAGTTTATACATATAAACATCTTAAAACAAAGTTTGATTTTGTAGTAAGACTAGTAATTTATAAATACAGTTTGACTAATCGAACACTTTGAACTTTATTACTTCTACAAAGTTTGAGGTAGTTTGCAGCATTTCTCATTTAACAAACTAAAAAAAACATTTAAATAAAGCAAACTTTTGGGAATAATTTATATAGTACCCTTTAATTAAACAGATTTATGCTTGAAAGTCAGGAGTGATAAGAACTTTTTTCATTTTAAAAGTACACTATCAAATATTCATAATATATCAATTGACTAAATTTATAATTCTTATTAAGGTCTCAAAGACTGATTCTGCTGAAACTCTTAAAAAAAGCATTTTCAACTCTAAAGGAGAGTCAAGAATCCCTGATATTTCTAAGGTAAAGGAAGTCTCAAAGTCTTTTTAACTTATTATCTGACTGTTTAGCTAATCATTCTAACTACACGTTCCAAAATTTTTGTCTAAAAATCATTTTTTTAAGATTCATTATAAATAAGAATCATTTAATAGGATTAAGGATCAAATGATTTGAGTTTCTAGCTACTTTTGACAATTCTTTTAAACCTTTAGAATTGTAGGGTAGAATTTATTAAATGTTAATCCAAAACCAAAATTTTACAGCGATATGAATCTAGTGTTGATGACGCTGTTAAGTGGTTTTGGGATGTAAGTTGGTTTCCAACATCGAAAGAAAGAAATCTCTGTTATTTATCTCTGTCTATTTTTTCAAGGGAGCTGTTATTGGTGAAACTGGGAGTGATAGAAGATCGGTTTTGAACTTTTCAGAAGATACTAAGGCTTCTGATTGTTGTGAGGTACTCAAGGTTGGAAATTTTGTATTTTGATTATTATTTGCAAATCATTATTTATAACTATAAAACCTTTTACTACTTTTGAGACAACTCTATAATTAATTAAAATCTTTGTTAGCATACAAAAATTGATATTTGGAATGATCTTTTTGCTAAAAATAAATTACACGGGGACGAATTGAATGTACGAATTTTGTAAACTTATTTTAAATTAATATAACTCTCAGAAAGTAACGTTTTGAAACAAAAAAAAATTAAAGATAACTAATGATTAACTTTTAATTAATATGTTAAATTTCAGAAACCAGCTACGAAGCCATCAGAAGAACCTATGGATGAAGAAACAGCAAAAATGGTCGAGGTAGCCCATTATATAGTCTAACTCGAGCTACACAGATAAATTAGAACTCATATTTATCAACTTAAACCAAATAACTAGAAGCTAATTATTATTTCGTCTATATGTTTTAACTTTGATATTTAAAACTAGGAGCTTTTGAGTGATGATTTGTTTGACCCTGATCAAATAAAACTAATTGAAAAAGCTAAGATGGAAAAATTGAAGGAGCAGTGTATACTTGAATATGAAGCTAAAAACAAAAGGGTAAGTTTTGTTTAATTAATTGTTGATGTATAGAAACCTCTTAAATTTGCTTGACCTAAGAAACTTTCGTTTAATTTGTTTAATGCTTTATTTTCTAATTTCTACCAACTCTCAGGTTGTTTTCACTGACCCGATAGTGATTGGGAGGACGAAGCCGATCCTAGTTCCCAAATCACTGTTGAAAAGGAAGGATCCAGCTAAAGTAAGACATTAATATTAAAACAACAAAATTAATGAGAATTAATTTTCAATCTCTTTTTTCAGACGTCAAAAGTTACATCTTATAGTGATGAGGTGTTTGAGCTTATTGCAGATGTAAGCTGATTTAGAAACTTGTATTTTTCTCTATTTTCTTTTATTTTATTTAATTAAAATGTTTCGATGATATTTTGATTTAATTATAAAAATAATTTTAACAACGTTTCTAAAATTCTTGATTAACATTCAAATCATATTAATTTAAATTCAGGATATTTTGAATGATGAAGACCTAAATGAAGATCTTAGTTTGTTATTAAAGAAAGAGTCTGAACATAAAGTTAGTAGTGAAAAATTATAATTGAAACTTTTAGTTAATGAAATATTTGTATAAAACATTCTTTTTATTGATTAAGTTCTGACGGAAGCTAATTATTACAGCAAGAAGTTGAATGTAGCTCTAAAGCTTTTCTTATTTTATAAACTGAATAAATGTTTAAATGAATCAAATTTTTGTGAAATAATTTGTTAAGTAATTTTTAATTAAAAACTTTAGTGCTTGAAAGTCAAGAGTGATGATAACTTACAAGAGTTAGAAGTTCTCTATTAATTATTAAAAAATAAATATTTATATAATATCAATTCACTAAAGTTTTGATTCTTTTTTAGGTCTCAAAATCTGATTCTGCTGAAGCTGTTGAAAAAGGAATTTCCAACTCTAAAGGAGAAACCGGACTCCCTGACCTTTCTAAGGTAAGGAAAATTTAAATTTTCTAAAACTTATTTTTTAACTGTTGATTTAATTTCTTGAATTCTTAATTATTCAACACATTAAAAAAAAAAGAATAAAAAGATTAAAAGTTATTTCACAAATGCAAAATAATATTTTTACTAGTTTACAAATCTTTTTTTAAAACGTTTCGCACATAATAATTTTAAATTGGATTAAGCAGCAGTTTTAATAAACACTTAACTTAAGCTAAATTGAAAATAATTTTTTACAGCGATCTGTATCTAATATCGTTGACGTCACTGCTTCTTCTCAAGAAGTAAGTTAAATTTAAAAGCAGTGAACATAAATTTGAATTTGAGTTTTTATTCAAGGGAGCTGTTATTGGTGAAACTGGGAGTGATACAAAATCGGTTTTGAACTTTTCAGAAGATACTAAAGATTCTGATTGTTGTGAGGTATTCAAAGTTTGAAATTTTCTATTATTATCATTATTTATTTTATGTGAATTCTTTGAATTAGACAACTAAGTTAGAAAATGGTATTATTAAACACTTTTATTAAAAATCCAAAATAACCATTCAGAAAAGTTATCGATTATGATGAACGTTTTAATAAATATATTCTTATTTATTTTCAAGAAAACCAATTTTGCTCCAAACGGAACCGATACTAACAATTCTGCATCTGAAAATACTCCCGATATTTCAGAGGTAAAATGAAATTAAAATGAAATTTCATAACTCTTAAATACTTTATGCAATTCGTTTAAAAGTATTTTTGTAAATATTCTGAGAGGAATAAATCTCAATTGATAATTTTTAATGAAGTCTACTAAGATACTTGATCAAAAAGATCATTTAAGACTTCCAATAATTAGTTTGTTTATTTGTTTGTTCTGGCAATGTTCAATACTGATACAAACATGATAAAACCCTTTTCTTCTGCTTCATTTGAAACTTATTTAAAACTTAATTATCAAGTCTAAGAAATTATTTAATAAAAATAAAAAACAGATATTTGAGAATATAAATTAATAATAAATCTATTTATGGTGTAATCAACTTTGTCAAACCATATTTTTGGAAAGTTCTTATAATAGTTCAAGTACGAAAAACTATTCCACAATATCATTTCAAAACTGAAGTAATGATCTAACTTATCTCACTTTTAAACTTTTCTTGCATATAGATTTTACCCTTTGGATTTAAATCTAGATTATCTATTAAAGATAAAGATTCAACAGTTGAAGATGTGAGTGTTTTCTTAAAAGAATCATAGAAATAATTTATTTTTTTTATGCAAAAGTGATTCTAGCGTTTATTGTTTTTAAAAATTATTATTTAGAATAACAAAATCGTTTCCTACCTTTGCAACAATTCTTTAATTAATTAAAAACTTTTTTAGCATACAAGAACTGATATTTGGAATGATCTTTCTGCTGAGAAGAATTTACATGAGGACGAATTGAATGTAAGAATTTTTTTATACTTCGTTTTAGGAACCCAAAAAAACTAACTAAAAATAATGTTTCGAAACAAAATTAATTTAAGTTAAATAAACCAACTTAAAACTAACTAAACATTATCTTTCAGAAACTAGCTACAATGCCATCAGAGGATCCTATGGATGAAGAAACAGCAAAAATGGTCGAGGTAGCCCATTATATAATCTAAATCTAGCTACACATATTAATTATAACTCATACTTATCAGCTTAAAACAAAATAACTAGAGGCTAATCACGATTTCGTCTATATGTTTTAATTTCGATATTTAAAACTAGGAGCTTTTGAGTGATGATTTGTTTGACCCTGAGCAAATAAAACTAATTGAAAAAGCTAAGATGGAAAAATTGAAGGAGCAGTGTATACTTGAGTATGAGGCTAAACACAAAAGGGTAAGTTTTGTTTAATAAATTGTTGATGTATAGAAACCTCTTAAATTTGCTTTATATGTTTTACAAATGTTTAATCATTTGTTGACCTAAGAAACTTTTGTTTAATTTGTTTAATGTTTTATTTTCTAATTTCTACCAACTTCCAGGTTGTTTTCACTGACCCGATAGTGATTGGGAGGACGAAGCCGATCCTAGTTCCCAAATCACTGTTGAAAAGGAAGGATCCAGCTAAAGTAACACATTAATATTAAAACATCAAAATTAATGAGAATTAATTTTCAATCTCTTTTTTCAGACGTCAAAAGTTACATCTTATAGTGATGAGGTGTTTGAGCTTATTGCAGATGTAAGCTGATTTAGAAACTTGTATTTTTCTCTATTTATTTTTATTTTATTTAATTAAAATGTTTCGATGATATTTTGATTTAATTATAAAAATAATTTTAACAACGTTTCTAAAATTCTTGATTAACATTCAAATCATATTAATTTAATTGCAGGATATTTTGAATGATGAAGACCTAAATGAAGATCTTAGTTTGTTATTAAAGAAAGAGTCTGAACATAAAGTTAGTAGTGAAAAATTATAATTGAAACTTTTAGTTAATGAAATATTTATATAAAATATTCTTTTTATTGCTTAAGTTCTGACGGAATCTAAATATTACAGCAAGAAGTTGATTGTAGCTCTAAAGCTTTTCTTATTTTACAAATGAATAAATGTTTATATAAATCAAATTTTTGTGAAATAATAAGTTAAGTAATTTTTAATTAAAAACTTTAGTGCTTGAAAGTCAGAAGTATTAAGAACTTATAAAATTTTGAATTACCAATTATGTATTAGTAAATATATATTTATATAATATCAATTCAGTAATTGTTTAATTTTTTTAGGCCTCAAAATCTGATTCTGCTGAAGCTGTTGAAAAAGGAATTTTCAACTCTAAAGGAGAAACAGGACTCCCTGATCTTTCTAAGGTAGAGAAAGTTTCAAAGTTGTTTAAACTTTTTCTTAAAGTATTAGTTTTATTGTTAACTAACATAACTACATCTTCAAAAATATAAAGATAAAATAACAAAACTGCAAATTACTACACACATATCATACGCTAATCTGACAATTAATTTTTTCAGCGACCTGTATGTAATATTGATGATATCACTGACTCCTTTTCCGATGTAAGTTGAATTTTATTCCACTGAAGAGAACTTGAATTTTTGTATCATTCTTTAGGGACCTGTTATTGGTAAAAGTGGGGACTCTGAAAGAGTGGCTGTCGATTGTTCAGGAGCTTCTAATTTTTTGGAGGTAATCAAAGTTTGAAATGTTTCATTTTGTTGTTTATTGAATTATTTTAAATTTAAAAATAAAAAATTTATACGAATTAATTAAGTGCTGTAAAATATGTAAATTTCCGTTTATTATTCTAAACATAAAGTCAATGTTTGAAAGTTATAAATAAATATTAGAATTTAAATATTTTCCTTATTGTTAAAGTTGTGACAAAAGTTATTTATTACAGCAAAAAGTTGATTTGACACCAAATATTTACAGAAAGAAACTGTCTTCACTTCCCGTATCAAAGGTGAAAATAAACATTATTTACTTTGTAAAAAGCATGCAATCATAAAACTTGTCAAGATTATGTTAATTGCAAACTACCATAAGCTAATAATTGAATTTTATTTGCTATTGACTTACAAAACTGAAATAATTCTTGTAGCATATGTTAATTATATCAAACATTTATCTTATTTATACTGCATTACAATAATTTGCTGGTTATATTTTGTATAATAGCATTTTAAGATATTCCTAAATCAATTTTTTTATACGACAATATGTCAATCAAAACTGCTTTCTAGAAAATCTAACATTAAAAGCAAACAAACTAGAGGGAAAAATTGCAGATGACAATGACAATGTGAGATGTAGAGCTTTGTTATTAGGATTAAAAACAATATCAATAAAAAGTTGTATTCTAAACTACATTGTTTTTATGGATTAATAAAGTCATTAGAAAGTGTTCCTACCTCTTAATAAAATATATAGCGGCCTTACAAATTTTAATTTAGTAGATTACATTTTGTTTGATAAATTTTTCACTTATACATTTTTGTTTCTAAATGGTAATTTACCTATTTTAAAAGGTTATGGAAGATAGAATGTTACAACTTCCAAACATGATTATATCTGAGAATTACAACAATTTGGTAAAGTTTCGTTTGTATGCCTTAAAAATAAAATTTCAAATTTAATGTTCAAGAACTTTTTTTCTCATCTTAAGTTTTTGCAAACAGCCAAACTATTAAAATTAGTTTGAAGACATTTTTGTGACTATTATTATTTTTAGGTTTTTCCTAAACCCATTTACAACTTGGTTTTACCCGAAATTAAAACGTCAACCATGGTAAAATCTAATGTTTAAAAACTTTTATGTCAGTTTGGAAATCATATTAATCATATTTATATTTTATTCTCAATTTAGGTTACCAGCAAGTATGTGGATGACGACTGTTTGGTCAATGAGATAAAACCAAAGAAGAAAAGTAAAATGAAAAAAGTAAATTATAATTTTCAAATGCTCAGATCTTTTATCATTAGTTTAATAAAAGCTTATAAGATTTAGAATAATGATAAAAGTTGTTTTTTCTATGTTTATTTTAAATTTATCTCTAAAATTAACTTTTTCATTAGTTTTTCAGAAATCTTCTGGGTCTAGATAAAGATAAGGTTGTAGCTCTGGTAAGTTTAAAAATTTTTACATTTTCATGATTTTATTTTAAAATTTTAAAATTAAAGCATGGAAATCTGTAAATAAGAATTAGTTTGGATTCATTTTTACTAAGAATCTAAGCAAGTAGTTTAGGGTATAATCATAGATAGTTTTTCAATAAAATATCATATTAAGTAATTTATTAAAAACACTTTAATTACTTTATTTTTTATAAATAACCTTACAGACTCAAAAGGACCTTGAAATTGAAGAGGTAACATTTAAATAAGAAATTTTAATAAAATTTTTAATAAATAAAAAATAAAAATCTTTTAGCACCAGCTTATAAACTTACAATTATATTATATATTATTAAATATATTATGTTTTTATTTATACTTTTTACTTTTATAGAAAATTGAAGAACCGAAAAAACTGTCATTAAACATTTTTAAGTGCTTCCAGTTTATGAGTAAGCTAACATGTTACTTATTTTCTTCTTTTATTGAGTTATTACAGATGAAATATGTACAGTTGTTCTGGTAATAAAAATAAAAATCATTTTTTTTAGAAAAGAAGTTTTAAACAAAATCAAAAAATGGATTCAAGTTTCTACTCCCAATTTATTTTCAAACCTTTTAACTCAAATATATTTTTTTTAAAACGCACTTTCCTTTTCTGAATATTTTGTCAACTCTAACTCAATGATCTTAAGATCGCTTTTGACAACTTGTAATTCTAATAAAACTTTGACTTTAGCAAATTACTAAGTCGTTTTTTCGGTTTACGCTACTCTCCACTATAATCAAGTTCAATGTGCATGCATGAAGAAAGTATTAAAATCCAACATACACCTCTAATACTCTTATAGAGGTGGCGGCAGAAGATGACATCTAAACGCCACAGTTACAACTACAATTCTATGTAGTCTAAGGTATGAGCCGTCTTGACAATTAACAGTCGATTAATACTAGTTGGCTGATACTGGCCGGTTAATACTAGTTGGTTAATAATGGTTTGTTGATATTAATATTTTATTTTTATCTCGTTTATTATTAAGACACTTATCAAAATTATAAATTTAACTTGAAACAGTTTGTTAAATTATTTTTATTTGTGTCTTATTCGATATATTTGTTCAGTAACTTATTGTAAGCCAAAGAAAGCCATTCTACAAAATTATAAATTTAGTTAGTATCGTGTTCCGTATTAAACAATTAATGAAATATATCTTTTATTATCTAGACTATCTATTATTATTATATCTAGACTAAAAATCATCAATTTTAATATTGAATTTTTTAAAACCAATTTTGGTTTTAGAGAAACTTTTTTCAAATTAAGTAAAAATAAAAATTTATTACTTAATAGATGTTCAAATTTCTAAATAATTGAAAACATTATATATAAATTATAAACCAAACCTTTTGATCAAAAGCGAAGGTTTGATAATTAAAAAGTACTTCTTAAGTTTTATATAAGACAAAGTAAGTATAATTTAATAAATTCAAAAATAGTTAGTTATGTGATTTAAAATCGCTTAGTTTAACAGTTACAATGAATTTAGATATAATAATTTGTAGTAATTACTATAATTAAAGTAAGTCATGATTTCTTGCAACTTTTTTAATATTTTAATAATATAAATTATTTAACAAAATGTAACACATACTAGAAACATTAGGTTTTCAAAGTTGCAGTTATTACATGTTTCATAAAATTGCTTAAATTTCTACAATTAGAAACCTATTTTTTCAATTTTTTCTATCTTATTACATATCTAGGTGAAAACTATTTTGTCTACGACTTTACTTTTGTATAGTTATACATTTTTTTCTGAAAATAGTTTTTCACTAAAGCTTTTCTATTCTAGATGTAACATTATTCTCAAAAATCAAGTATAATGTTTTTACAATTCTATCAAAACCTTATCTTGGCTTTGAATTTATATTTGAATTTGTGAAGTGATTCTTAATCAAAACTTATTTTATTTCTAAAGGTTCAATTGATTAAAGAGATACTTCCTAAATACTTTTAGGTTATTTGTGTTACATAGGTTATATAAGTTGTTTATGTAAACGAAGATTTGGGTAAAAACAGATATTTTATTATGAAAAATTATGTAAAATATTATAAACTTTTATACTTTTAACTAAATTTGTTAGCAACTACTCAACCTTGTAACTGATGCATTTACTTTATTATCATAATGACGTAATAATTGATTTTTTGTTATTAGAAAACTAAGTTTACAATTATCATACAATATATCAACTATTACTTTTAGAGTGATTATTTCTTATCGCAAGCTGATAAAGTTATATAAAGTGTTTCAATATTATCTTGCAAAAAAATTTAAGGTTGCAGTTATGGTATCTACTCCAAAAGATCTAATAGATGCTTCCAGCTTATGCATGAAACTAAATTGTTCAGGCTCACGCTGGTGTAAACATTGCAAATATGAATTGGTAAAAATTCAACGAAGTTTAAACGGACTACGAGTACCAAGTATGTAAAAGCATTTTTATTTAATTTTTCTAGAAACAATTTTTTATGTACTTTACTAATTGAGCTGCATATAAAATTTAGAGAGACGTACAAGTTACTGCGACGATAATGATTCTACAGAAAAGGATTCTGATTACAATCCTAAAATTATGAAGCGAGTAAGATCAAGCAAACAATTTCTTAAGTTGCTTGTAATAATTTAAACTATTTTCTGCAGCGGAAATCACGTAATGATTTAAATTTGAGAACGACAAAACCAACAAAACAAACAAGTGCTTATTTGACAAAAAATAAAGTAATCGAAAGAAAAAAATTGTGTGAGGTATACTTAATAGTTATACAGCTTTTCGTTATATGCATATCAAACTTCAGTTAACTACCAATAAATATTGTTGTTAATAATTATCGTTAAATATTTTATAATATCCATAAATATTATTTTGTTAGCGTTATAAAATAATAATATAATAATATTTCGTTTTATAGAAATTTTCTTCACAGACAAACAGTGAAACTTCTTCAGTAACTGATAATAGAGTTACCATGAAGCAATTCAGTGCAGCGAAAGAAGTGATTAATGAAAAACTGAATGATGAAGAGCAGATTAAAGGTTAGTTTCTAATTTTGTTAAATAAATCTAGTTAATGTGTTAGTAGATGTCGGATTATTATATGGGAATAATATTGTAGAATTATAACTTTGCATTATATATTATGTTAAATATTCAGCTTCCTAATGATTCTTTACCATCATTAACTACAAAAGTTGAAAATAATCAATTGTAACTTTCAAATTACAGAAAAGTTTTCAAACAAATCTCCTGATGAAAATAAAGTCATTTCACCAACCATTCCAAAAACATTAGAATCTTCGACTGAAATAAAAACTGATCAAAGATCCAAAAATAAACCAGTTTGCAAGTAAGACAATACTTATTTAAAGTTTTAAACTTTTCAAAGTAATTAAAATGTTTTTCTAATTTGAAATAGGAAAGAAAATAAGCGTAAACGACGAAGAGTTTCTTTCTGGGACTTTATGGGTTATTACTCATATCTTGACGAAGAGTCTTTCTACAAAATGCTCGACTTTAGTCGTAAGTAAAAGCACTCAAAATTAACTTGAAGAGAAAATAAAAATAATTTTGTTCTTGCAGCACAAGAAGACGACATACAGTTTGGATTGAAATTGCTAAAAAAAGATTTAGGTTAAAACTATTTTCAAATTACAAAACCAAACTTTATAATAACTAGAAAATAGGCAAAGAGTTCTAAATATCAAAAGTATTAAACTTGATTTTCTAAAACATTTATTTTGTATCAACAGCTGGAAAAAATTCTGATAATTTTCAGTCAGCCACAAATAAAAAAACCTGTCAGAAAGAAATGACAAAAGTTAATCAATCTGAAAACAAAGCTAATAAAGATTACAATTTTAACAATACTTTTGTAGAAAAGACTTGTAATAAACGAAAACATGAAAATATTACAACTGATGGATTTTGTAATATTAGCCCAACAAGTATATCTAAAATTTATTCTATTAATATTCATTAAAAACGTCATTTATAGTCATAATAATGCAAACCTAATGCTAATATTATCTATTGAGTTTTTAAAATTAGAATATCATATTTGTTCATCAAGTCTAAATTATTTAACATCTTATTATCACCTTTATAATAATTTTATCAATTTTGTTATTCAGAAAAACCTTTTTTGTTGAATATGAAACATCAAATCCAGAATGATAGAATGAAAAGTCGACCAATAGAAGTTAAAAGGACTTCTGGAATGATTCATAGAAATAAAACTCAAACATCTGTAGTCTACCATCGTAACCAAAATATAAATACTTTTAGCAACAGTCAGTTTCACTTTCATCAACCAACTGAACTGAATAAAGGTATTTAGTATATTTATCAACTTACTACAAAATCAAAAACTCTTTATCAGTTTCATAATTATCTTTGTTTTCAGGTGTTACATATTATGCAAATACTAATAACAAAACGTTTCCCCAATATGGTTTGAATAATAAGAACTTATGGATGAAAAATCCATCAGTTGGCAAACCTTACTTTTGTTCTAATACTTTATCTGCGTACGAGTCCCCGAAAAAGTAAATATAAAAAGTTTTGAATGTTAATTTTGCTGTAAATATTCAAGTGTAGTTTACTAAAGTTTTTATTAAAGTGTTCAATATAGCTCATAATATGTTAATTCTAATATAACCACTTTAATTTGTAGAATAATTAGTGAAGAGTTATACACAAGTAAACCAAAAATAGAATCTTTTAACAAAAAGGAGACTTTGGAGCAAGCTGTGATAGAAAGTCAACATTTTAACTGGAAAATCTTCATCAACAACGTAAGTTGCGGTCATATTTTAAACTAGTCTCATTTATATCTGTATAAGAAGCTGAAAAGATTGTTTTTTGTTACAGTAAAAATTTTCATGAAATAAAAGACGGTCTTGAAAATGCAAGTTGCTGATCCATCAACTTACACTTTTTTTGATTAAATCTTTTTTTATTTGCGCTTAATAAGAAAAAAACATTTTGATTCTCTTTGTTGCACCTTACAATTTTATTTTACAGCAATTATCTCGAAAAGCTGTATAGATTTTAAAAATTAAAAAAAATCAAAAATTTTCTATCAGTTTCAAAACTATCTTTGTTTTCACGTGTTATAGATTATACAAATGAATATACTTTTTAATCAAATTGGTAAAAAAATGCTTGAAAACATTTGTTTGAATAATTTTCACGTAAATAATGTTTTAATATATAATATTAAGATTAAGGTAAGAATAGTATTATTTCTAGGGACTTATACTATAAGGTTTTAATCTTGTGCAAGATTTTTACCTTCTGATATTGTTTAAGCGGCAATAAGATTTCAATAAACCACCAAAGCTTCAAATTCAGTTTATAGAAAAGGAGAAAAAATGGTCGTTTTAAAGTTGGTACAGTTAACAGTTACATGATGTGTGAAACCTGTTGGATATTTTCTACATTCAACATATTGTTACACAAATCTTGAGAATATTAATCAAGTGTGGCTAGTTGAACTTTTAGATAGTTGGGAAATATAAATGATCAATTAATATCGAAACTATTCGTAATTTCTTTAAATTTTACTTTGATTACTTACCTACGTCAACTTTACATTTAGCTGAAACTTTATATTAAAGTAAAAACAAGTAGTAAACAACTGAATAGCATTTCCAGAATAATATTAATCAGCAACATAATTTAGTTGTCGATGAGGAGATATTTGGAATTATAATTTGTTAATAGTAACACACCAGCACTTAATACATGATCAACAACCCCTTCTCTACTATTTGCAAGCATCTGGTGCTTTAATATTGGTATTTCTTTTTCTATCTTTTGGATGTTTATAACATTATAATGAAATTGTTGATAAATAAAATACAATAAAATTTTTAATTACAATATTTATTTCAACGAACAATTTTGTATCAAGTTAAATACAAACATACAACAAAGATGTAAGTTACAGCAATAAGTAAGTGAGTTTGACGTTAGAATTTTGGTGTGTAGCTAAAAATCGCAATTACTAACAATAACATCAAAAACGTTGATTTTACAAAAAGTCGAAGTTAAGATGACAGAAGACTTCTAAACAGTGTAGAAGTCTACAGCCAACTTAAATTTGACGTTTGTAGAAAGATCTGATAGCCATCAGAAAATTGTCAAGCTAAAAATTTACAGTTTCCATCAATAGTTCCAAAAGTGTTGATTGTTCATAAGTCCAGTTAAAGATAGCTGAAGACTTCTAGATAGCTCAGAAGTCATCAATTATCTTAAACTGGACATAAGTTGTAAAAGCTGATCACAATTAGTAGTTTTTGCAAATTTTGTTAACAATTTAGAATTTCAATTTACTTTTAACAAACAAAAATATATCTTTTATAAATATAAACTAAACTATAAAAAAACTAAAAAGTGCAAAAGAAGTTTTGAATTGTTTTAAAAGAATATGAAAACCTACAAAATAAACATATTTCATGAAACCAGCAATTCAAAACAATATCAAGAAAAACATTCTTCTATAAATAACAAAATTGTTTTATAAACTATAAATTTGTCTTTTCAGTCGAAATTCCAAAGTATTGTTTTTCATTACTGATAAAATAATTCTTTTACAATAAGTGTAAAGCTTTAAATAGAATAAAACCATTTACTTTATTTGGTTATCAAATTAGACAGCTCCTTTATATATTTCTAATTACGATAAAAAAATAAAAAATTAAACTTACCTGAATTAAAAGTTTCATTTTAAACATATCTTCCAACTCTCATTGAATTTGTTTTTTATCAGTTTTAGATAAATTTTTTGTTTCTAAGATGTCTTTTCAAAGAGACAAAAGTTTAATTCAAATGTTAATTGATATATCTTAATTATTGAAAACAAATAAATTTTAAATAAATTAAATATTATAA